>JAJIBD010039320.1:0-31818 GCA_021461705.1 Cryptotis parvus | reverse complement strand
GTCCCAAGCAGTGCCGGGAAGCGAGTTCCCTTCTACCTCCAAAGGCGGGGAATGGATGAAGACTCAGGAATCCGATGCAGTTTTAAAATGCTTTACTTATCACAGGTTCAGGCATACAACCAGCAATAGGGAAAAACCTGTGCTTAGAATTCCAGGCTAAACCCCAGATACTTGTAGGCCAAGATGGCGGCCACCACGTGTTAAGGCCCTGTAAAAGGGAGACAAAGACAAGACTCCCAAGAAGGGTGCGAGCTCACAAAGAGAGAGCCCAAAAGAGAGCCCAAAGAGAGAGAGAGAGAGAGGAAGCAGGCTGGTTTTATACCCTGCAACTCAGACCTCCCACTATTATGGGAAGCAGGAAGGGTCAAATGCCCTTAGGTAAATTTCTCCCAGCACCTCACCTAGGCCCTATTATATGCTAATGTTTTGAGCCAAGATCTGCCTGGAAATGCCTTTATAGGGTAGAGAAGGGGTTTTTTGAGATGGCATGTCCTGTACCAAAGACCAAAACTAATGCCAGTTAAATATTTCTCCAAGCCTTCACAAGAGTCTCATCTACTTCACGGTAGTTTTGTATTTTAGTTGTCTTTGAGTTATCAGGGAGCCATGCTTGCTTGCTTGGAGGCAAAACAGCATTTCTCTCTGGTCTAATTACTTAAAGATCCAACGTGGCCAGGCAAATATGCTGGTAAAATCTAGCTAGTCCCACGATGCTTGTGTGGTAGCATGAGAGAATATTTATACCAGAGAATACATGGTCAGATAAACTGCCACATTTAGAGCTACCCCCCTATCTATGAAGTGACCTGCAGGAGGCAATCCAGGGCAGATGCAGAGGCTTTTAGGCTTTTAGCGTCCTGCAACAGGTCACAATCATTCATTTTTATTTATTTATTTATTTTTGATGGATTTTTTTTAATTATACCATCGTGAGATAGTCAGTTACAAAGATGCTCACAATTGAGTTTCAGTCCACCTCCAGCACCTGTCCCAGGTGCCCATTCCCACCACCAATGTCCCCACATTCCCTCCCAACTCCCCTCAACCTGCCTCTATAGCAGGCACTCCTTTTCCTCTCTTTTCCTCTCTGCTCTCTATACATTGTGGCTTGCCTACAGTCATTTAGGGTTATCATGAAAATCTCTTTGTGTATTCAACACCAGCTCCACTACCAATGTGCCCCCCTACCACTACCAAGGGCCATAGCCCACCACCCACTCCCCATTCCACATCAGCCCCTACCCCAGTTTGTTGCAACTACAATCATTGCTTACATTTATATATGGGGAAGGTCTTGGGAAGGACCTGGCCCAAACTCGGTTGTTATCTGAGTTTTGGTGCATGGCCGCTTTGTGGCCGCATGCTGTGGGAGGAGCCAGCATTGCTGTGCATCTGGATGTTCTCTTCTCTGGTGTTACTGATGATCCACAATCATTTATTATATTGCTTGTTGCCACTAAATGGCTAATGGAATGATCAAAAAATATTCTGTAGAAGGAAATTTGTGAAAATTATTGTATTTCACCATGGGGACATTAAGTCCTTGTGTGAGGGTTTATTAATCTGATAAGCTGTAAGTTGCTTCTGTGTTCAGGCTTTTATTAGTCAAGATTGATTGTCCCCAGTGTTACAGCCCATCCGATCTGTTGTGTCACTGTTGTAGTATTTGGAGATGTCGCCCAGAAATTGAAGAATATTTAACTGAGCAGTATGGCCAGAGGCATGGCTGTGGCTTTGGGGGTGGAGCAGCTGCTAGGGCTTTGTTAGGGTGGGGCTGACCTGTCCCAACCGGTGAGGTTGCCCCAGAGGTTGATCTTGAATGAGTGTCTGAGAAATATTTGTGGCTAGTTGATCTCTTTTGAGATTCATTTATGAGTCTCTGGAACAAGGCTGGTAGATAAGCTGACATGGTTCTATTGCTCCTTTAAAACTCTCTCTTGATCTAATTAATCAATCAATCAATCAATCAATTAATTATTCTTTTTGGGCCATACTCGACAGTGTTCAGGGTTGCTCCTGGTTCTGTACTGAGGAATTATTCTTGTTAGTGCTTGGGGAAGCTGGGGGTTGCTGGGGATTGAATCCAGGTCAGCTGCATGCAAGGTAAGTGCCCTAGACCTATGTACATCACAAGGGCCTGAAATAGACTTTCCCAAGCAGTCTATTCATGCTGTGAATAAATAAGCAGAACACAGCAAATAGCCCCGAGTTGCTAAGTATATATCTAAAATGTCGACTTCTTTCAATGAAAATTTTATCTTTGCCAGTAATGAAGAGCAACACACGTTACATGCAAGGAAGCATCAACAGAAACTGCCTGGGAGCAGGTCCAGGCAAACACAATGTCAAAGCAGCTGCACTAGAGAGATACTTGTTAAAAAGGAAATAGACGGAAGGTCATGTCTCATTCAACCTGTATCTGTACAGGGGCATATGGTAAATAGGCCAGTTTTGAATCCTTGCATTGTAAAAATATGTTCAGTGAGGTGAAAATTTATCTTGAGATACTCAGCTGCATATTTATTTTTATTTGCGATTTATTTTGGCATTTGAACCACCCCTAACTACTCAGGGCTTTCTCCCGGCTCTACACTCAGAGATCAGTCCTGGAAGGCTCCAGAGTCCATGTTGGCCTAGGGATTGAACCTGGCTCGTCCTCATGTGTGGGCGTACAATACTGTTGCTCCAGGTTCCTCAGCAAGTACTGTTGCTCCAGGTTCCTCAGCAAGTACTGTTGCCTCCAGTCTCCTCAGCAAGCACTGTTGCTCCAGTCTCCTCAGCAAGCACTGTTGCTCCAGTCTCCTCAGCAAGTACTGTTGCTCCAGTCTCCCTCAGCAAGTACTGTCACTTCAGATTCCTCCACAAGTACTGTTGCTCCAAGGTTCCTCAGCAAGTACTGTCACCCAGCCTCCTCCACAAGTTCTGTAGCTCCATTCTCCTCAGCAAGTACTGTCGCTCCATTCTCCTTAGCAAGTACTGTTGCTCCAGTCTCCTCAGCAAGGACTGTCACTCCAGTTTCCTCCGCAAGTACTGTTGCTCCAATCTACTCAGCAGTGTATTTAATTTGGTGAAGGAAGTCATCAAGAAAACTTGAAGGAAGCTCTCTAGAGATTATGCAGCCTAAAGAATAAAGAAAAAAGCCATAACAATAATGGATAGATCTCAGGTTAGAGCACTACCATATTGGGAGTACTGGAAGGTAGGATGAGAAGGAGAAAAATGTTTGAAAATGTAAGGGTTAAAACCATCCTAAATGTGATGACTGAAACATCCCACAGGTGATTTAAAAGCAGTGACGTAAACATACAGTGATCTCAGCATAGTGTAGGGTAAATTCAAGGAGAGTCAGAGCTATATAAATCATAGTAAGAATGAATGCTAAATCCAGAGAAATATTAGAAATTCGGCCTAGTTCAATAGTTCAATGTTTACAAGGAAATCCCAATAAGATAAACATTTACCTTCTCGTCAGGTACAATGGAGTCATTATTGAACACCGCTGCACTTGGTTCAACTCCCCACTCAAAAAAATACAAGTACTAAAAATAGAAACTGTTGACCAAAAATCTTATATTTAACAAAACTAAATCTTTTAAAAATGAAGAAAAATAATGACAATACAACAAAATTTTTTTGACCACAGAAATCACTGTATCACTGTCTTCCGTTCATCATCGATTTGCTCGAGCGGGCACCAGTCACATCTCCATATGTCCTGTCTCATGCAAGAAGAGCCCAAGGGCACCTGCTTGCTCCAGGAACATAAAAGAGCCTCAAACCATTCCATCACGTCATGGGAATGAGGTCTATAATTGTTACTGGTAGCTGGCATATCAAATACGACACGGGTAGCTTGCCAGGCTCTGCTGTGCGGGTAGCATACTCCTGTAGTCATCTCTAAATCCGGCATTTATTGATGAACCGCGCGACCGCATGAGCTGGGCTGTAAAGGCTGGTGTGCTGGGTGGAGTTCTGACGAGGGGGAAGTCCGGATGTGGAAAATGGAGGCCCTCGTGGAGTGGGTGGGGGGGGTCGTCTGGCTTGTTGCGAGGCTCTGCTGGGGTGGTGGGCCAGGGCTAGAACCTGCCTTCCATCCTGGGGGCCTCGTGAGCTGCTGGGCACAGGGAGAGCCAGTAGCAACTCTGCCCCATGTCTGTGAGTATCTGACCACAGAGATACATACATATTTCATGTCTGTGACCACAGAAATATATACATATTTTCATTTATTTTCTGAATGGATTTTAAAAAGCAATGTATAGGGCCAGAGCAACATACAGTGGGTAGGGCATTTGACTTGTGTGGCTGACCTAGATTCGATCATCAGCACCCCTCCATGGTTCCCTGAGTCCACAAGCAGTGATCCCTGAGCATAGAGTCAGGAGTACTGGCTTGAGCACTGTCAGATGTGAGCCCCTACAAAAGCAATACATAAAACATTATAGACTTACCTCATTTTTCTCCCTCACATTTGCTTTATTAGGCTTCACCTATTGTATTTTTTTATAAGCTAGAGATTTGTAGCAACACTACACTGAGCAAATCTATCAATATTTTCCGAACAGTTCAGATGATTAGAATTTTAAAACACAAGGACTGGAGAAAGAGTAAGGGCTAGGAACTGTCTACATGCTTTTGGTCTAGGTTCAGTCCCCGGCATCCCATGTGGTTCCCTGAGCTCTTCTGGGAGTGAGCCCTGAGTTCTAGAGCTACAGGTAAGCCCTGAGCAAAGCTGGGCTTTTTATGGTTCGTAAATTATTTAATGATGAATTATTTTAAAGTGAATATTTTGTTTCTAGAGATGTGTTACTTTATGCTTAATAAACTACGGCATAACATAATCATTTTTATAAGCACCAGAAAACAGAAAAATTGAATAAATCAGTGTGAGATACCTATTTTATTGCAGTGACCCAAAACAAAATATAAAATATTTTAAGGTACTATATATATATGTATATGTATATATATATGTTTTAATATCTTAATATCTTATTGGACCCACAACCTTTAGAATACTGGTATATTTGCAAAGTAGAACTCAGAGGAGGCAGACGTGGTCAAAATTTTACTGGAGTTAAAAATGATAGCCTTGAATCCCACAAAGAATTTGAATTTGTAAAGGTTATAAAAATTTACTTCATGTAAAGAAACTTAAGTGGATGTATTAATATTACCATAAATAACTTAAGGCAAAAAAGTGTTATCAGAGGTAAAGAGAGATGCTATATAATGTTCCTCAGGAGGAAAAAATAGTCATTGTAAGAACCTTCAAATGCATGTAGCCAGAATTGAAGAAAGAAGTGATATGTGGTAAAACTGTAAAAGTTTATTAACAAAATCCCAGATACTCAATTGGGTAAGATAAAAATCACAAAGAAACTTACAGAATTCCGTGAGATGAATGGAAATTAAGAAACAGCAAACCAAAGCACACGGAGCGCACGCAAAACTGTGCTGCTGGAACATTCGTAGCTGTATGTACTGAGGGAAATAGAGCAACGTCAAATCAGATGTCAGACTTTCTACCTCGAGGCTCTGGAGAAGGAAGAGAAAACAAAACCTAAAGCCCTCCTTTTTTATTTAAAAATTTTTTTTTATTATACCACCGTGAGACATACAATTACAAAGGTGTTCATAATTGGTTCTTGGTAATACAGTATTCCAGCACCCCTCCCTCCACCAGTGCCCCATTTCCACCACCAATGTACCCCACCCCCTCCCGCCCACCCCCAGGCTGCCTCAATAGCAGGTAGCCCCTTTCCTCTCTCTTTCTCTCTGTCTCTGCATCTCTCTGCCTCTTCTTTTTACACATTGTGGCTAGCCCTGCAGGTATTTAGAGTTTATCACTTAAGTCTCTTTGTGTATATTGAATGGTGAGTTTTAATCTGCCATTACCATTTCCCACACTTAGTAAAACACTGGTATCTATTTATATCCTATTAATGATTGTAGTCATTCTATATCTGTCCTTTTCCTTCTGACTAATTTCACTCAGCATGATAGTCTCCATGTCCATCCACTTACAGGTAAATTTCATAATTTTGTCTTTTCTGACAGCTGCATAGTATTCCATAGTGTAGATGAACCACAGTTTCTTTAGCCAGTCCTCTGTTCTCGAAGCCCTCCTTTTTAAAAAAATATTTTATTATACCACCGTTAGATATACAATTACAAGATGTTCATGTTTGAATTTTGGTTCTACAGTGTTCCAACTCCCATCCCTCCACCCCCTGCCCATCTCCCATCACCAATGTCCCCACTTCCCCTCCCCTTCCCCCAGCCTGCCTCCATGGCAGGTTCTTTATCTCCTTTCTCTCTTTCTTTCTCTCTCTCTCTCCTTCTTGCTTCTCTTTCTTACACATTGTAGATTGTAATATATTCTAGAACAAGATTGGTCCCATTAGTTTGATGTACTGGGTCCAGACCACAAAAATGATGGCTATTATGGTGAGCCAGTCTCATCTGGCTGCTTCCGAGGCTCTACAGAGGTGATGGGCCCACTCCCAAAACCCATCTTGCCTCCTAGGAGCCTCCTGGTCAGCTGAGTTAGGGGAGAGCCAGATGACAGCTCTCTCCCGTGCATCTGAGTCTCTGCATCATGGCCAAGAGCCCCAAGGCAGTTCGTGGGTGGGGGCCACCAGGCCTCCAGGATGGGTCAGAGAGGGGAATGGGGACCCCAGCTCCATCTCCAAGAACACCCAGTGACTTCCACCTCCGAGAGCCGCCTACCTGGGCTAGAACTCAGATGCTCTGAGCTGATCTTGAGATCAGCATCTCTCTTGTGTGGCTTCTGATGAACTGTGGGGTCCAGACCATGATAGTGGTGGCTATTATGGTGAGTGAATCTCATCCGGCTGTTTCCGAAGGCCCTACAGAAGTGATGGGCCAACACCCAAAAACCCGTTTTGCCTTCTGGGAGCCTCATGGTCAGCTGAGTTAGGGGAGAACTGGATGGCAGCTCTCCCCCATGAGTCTGAGTCTCTCATCATTCTCTCTATCTCTATTTCTGCCTCTGTACTTCTCTCTCTCTTCTCCTACACCTTGTGACTTGCCTTACAGTTTATGTTGCAATTATCTATGTGTATATTCAGTAGTGAGTTCTAGTGTGATATAGTTCCTCATTCCCCATCAACCTCCCCAGTTTGTTACAATTACAATGATCATTATGGTGTACAGATGTGAAAGATCCTGGGAAGGACCTGGTCCTAGCCTACTTTGTTATCTAAGCCTCTTCTTGCGGCTGCGCACTGTCACAGTTGTGTGTCTGATCTGCCCCTTGTCAGGTTCATCTGGTTGCAGAGACTGCGAGCCCATAGCCATGCCCACCAGCATGGAGAGGGCGGAGCTCAAATCCCCTGCTCCAATTTCGGCCAGCATGGCTTTCCCCACATGACTGCTTTACCCTAGGAGCTACGTTGGTCTCGGCTGGGGACTAGTAGATTCCTTAGAGACTCCATGGGATGCTCCACATGGGCTGGGTAGTGCAGCTGTAAGTCTGATCTGTCCCTTGTCCAGTTCATCTCTATTGTTACTATTTTGTTATTATATTATGTTATTAATATCATATATTATATCATATGTTATGTAATACATATTTATAACATATATTATAAGATATTATGTAATATATTATATAATGTATTATAGTATAATATAATATTGCATAATATTATATATTATTAATATTAATATATAATATATCATATTTTGTTATTAATATATAATATAGAATACACTACGGGTAGCTTGCCAGGCTCTGCCATGGCTCTGAGTTCATCCCAGGGGACCCAGTCTTTTCCTATGTCAGACCATCCACCATCCAGGGCCCACAGGACAGAGTCCTGGGGATGTAGACAAGCCTATCTCCTGTCTGCCACCAGCCAACGCAGCCGGGCACTGCAGTCACACCTGCAACACCTCGAGGGAAGGACCTAAAGCCCTCCCAAGGAAGAAAATTATAATGGATGCAAATGAGTGAAATGGAGAAAATAATACCATAAAGAAAATAAATTAAACCAGAAAGAGAAGAGAAAAAACACAAAGCTTATAAATGGAAGAAGAACCACCATCACTGATCTCAGAAAAATGAATATTTAAAGGGAATAATTCAAGCAACTGTATGCCCCAGATTAAATTCTTAGAAAATATATACTTCTAGATGTGACTAAAGAAAAATATATAACACATGTGATAAAAGATGAAAAGTCATTATAAAGGCAGTAAAGCATGAAAGAAGAGGGTTTCCAAATCATGTCTGCCGAAGGGGTGGATGCAGAAAAAATATATATCCATACATCTCTATCTCTATCTCTATCTCTATCTCTATCTCTATCTCTATCTCTATCTCTATCTCTATCTCTATCTCTATCTCTATCTCTATCACTATTTCTCTATCTCTATCTACGTCTATGTCTGTATCTATATTATATGTCTATCTATTTATATCTTTCTATATATTTGCTTGTTTTGTTTTGGGGACCACATTTCTGTTGCTTAGGGTTTACACCTGGCTCTGCACTCAGGGATCACTCCTGGCAGTGCTCAGGGAAGCATATGGGATGCCAGGGATCAAACTCAGGTCGACTGTGTGCAAGACAAGTGCCCTAGCCTCTGTACTATCTTGTCAGCTGCCCTATACTAGTTTTAAACCCTAAAGGTTAAAATATCAATTGTAGACAGTCTGAAGGTGGAGTCAAATACCAAAAATTACAGTTCTAACAGGGGACAAAAATACATCAGATACGTAAGAGCAATGCACTACCCTGTGTCTGGGACCAGAGTGACAGGCACTTCTTCCGAAGTTCTCAAAGAGAAAAGTGGGTAGTACCCGAGCACCCTCAGCAAATTCTGTAATAAATTATGCAGGACCGTTTCACCCAGTGAATCTAGACAGGAGGCACCTTTGAGAGTAAAGGAGATAACTATTAGCCATTAATAGCCAGTCGAACGGAGTCAACCAGGACCGTCTCAGGCAGAGGCAGGGAATAGACTCAGAAACACAGTCCTACATGATAACCTCTAAGTGTATGCATTCCAATCCACAATGTGTAAGAGAAGGAAGAGAGAGAGAGAGAGAGAGAGAAGAAAGAGAGAAAAGAGATAAAGAACCTGCCATAGAGACAGTTTAGGGGAGCGGGAGGGAATTGGGGACATTGGTGGTGGGAAATGGGCACTGGTGGAGGGATGGGTGCTGGAACACTGTAAGACCGAAACCCAAACATGAGCATCTTTGTAACTGTATATCTCACGGTGGTATAATCACTATCACTATCACTATCTTCCCGTTCATCATCAATTTGCTCGAGCGGGTTCCAGTAACATCTCCATATGTCCTGTCTCATGCTAGTAGAGCCCAAGGGCATCTGCTCACTACAGGAACATAAAGAGCCTCAAACCATTATATTATGTCATGGGAATGACCTAACATAATTGTTACTGGTATTTGGCATATCAAATACGACTCGGGAAGCTTCGCCAGGCTTGCCGTGCAGGTGGCATACTCTTGTAGTCACCTCTAAATGCAGCATTTATTGATGAACCGCTCTGCCATAAGCGGCCTTGCGAGCCAGGCTGTGATAGGCCTGTCTGCTGGATGGAGTTCTGATGAGAGGGAGGTCTGGATTTTGAAAATGGCGGCCCTCATAGAGTGGGGGTGGTCGTCTGGCCTGTTGCGAGGCTCTGGTGGGGTGGCGGACCAGGGCTAGAACCCACCACCCCTCCCGGGTGCCTCGTGAGCGGCTGGGCACAGGGAGAGCTGGTAGCAGCTCTGCCCCATGTCTGCTAGTCTCTGGATCCAGTGGTATAATAAAATATTAAAATGAAATAAAATAAAATGAAATAAAAACTTCACATATATGACAAAAATACAATGCCAGAAAAAATATAATTAATAAAATATTCTATAATATTTCACACACAAAAAAAGAAACACAGTCCTGTGTGAACCCTAAGGGCTGGTCACTTCCTGACTGGGGACATCTTGTCTGTACCGAATCAGTCACACATGTCCAAGTCTCAGGATTTGAAACCAGCAGGAACCTCCCCCCCACCTCCAGCCCATCCCTACATCACTGATTCATGATTAGTTTACAGCATTTCAGGGTTGTAGCTTCTCAGCCCTGTATGTCCGTGGGGGTCGCCACCAAAGCTTCAGTGCCTGCCTCACCTGCCCTTCCCCACTCTCCATGCCTGTCCTTCATTCTCTTCGCTGACCACCATAGTTTTCATTGAATCCACGAGTTCCTTTTGTTGGGTTTTGCTCGAGATGCTTTAGTTATTTATTCCCACATAATTGAAGTGAGCTAATCACTTTTTCTTCCTTACTCATTTCACTTAGCATAATCACTTTAAGTTCTGTACATTTTACTTCTGAAGGCATCATTTCATATTATTATTTTAAAAAATTGCTAATTTTTTATTATACCACCACGAGATATACAATTACAAAGATGTTCGTGACTGGGGGTTCAGTCATATAGTGTTCTAGCACCCATACCTCCACCAGTGCCCATTTCCCACCACCTGTTTCATATTTTTAATGGAATAATAATATTTTATTGAGTGTGTAGACCACAGCTGCTTTATCCAGTCCTGTCAATGGGCTGATTCCATGTTTGAGATACTGTGAATTAGTTGTTATGAATATAGGGCTGCAAATATTCTCTCAGAATAGAGTTTTCCTTTCTTTCAAATAAATGCCTGAGTATTTATACACTCACAGCATACCTGTCCCTATTTGCATATTGGTAAACCATACACCGAGTTCCTTTCTCTCTACATTCTCACCAAAGCTTGTTTCCATGATCTTTTCATACAGGCCATTCACAGCAGTGTGAGGTTCTATGTTTTTTCATTCAATTTCAACTCACTCTTAACTCCTAAATATCTTTTTCAGCCTTGCCCTAAGAGTAAGTGATATTAAACTTTCTTTTCACGTGTCCACGCCACCATTTCCATGTCTTCTTTGTCGAAAAGGTCTACCCAGGTCCTTTACCCACTAAAAAAAGTACTTTAAAAAATTAAATCACAGAGACACAGTTACAAGGTTGCCAAGGTTGTTCACGATTGGGTTGCAATTATATACTGTCCCAACACCCATTCCTTCACCAGTGTACATTTGCCACCACCAATGTCCCCAGTTTCCCTCCCAGACCTTTGCCTGCCTCTGTGGTAGGCACTTTTCTTCTCCCTCTTTCTCTGTCTTTTCTTTTGGGCATATGGTTCAGTTCACAATAGCTACTGAGAGGTTATCCTATGTATCCCTTTACCTACTTTGTACACTCAGTTTTTGTCCAGAGTGATCATTTCCAACTATTATTGTCATAATGGTCAATTTCCCCTAACTACCCACCCTGTCTCTCCTCCCATCCCTGACTTGTGCCAAGCTTCCAACCATGGGCCAGACTTCTTGGCCATTATTTCTACTGTAATTGAGTTTTGGTCTCATACCATGTATATTTTTTAATATCCCACAAATAAGTGTAATTATTTTATGTCCGTCACTCTCCTTCTGTGTCAATTCTCATCCTTAACACTCATTAAGACATGTCTTCTTAGTTTTTTAAAGAATTTCATAGCTCATATACTGAAATGTAGGCCAGGCTAAAAGGCTTTCCTTGATAGAGTTTCTGATGTGCTAAAATTATAGCCATCTCCACCTCCAGTTCCTCCTTCTGTCTCACTGAGTGTTTTCATTTGCTTCATTTACTCTGAATTTTAGAAGCACTACAGTGAGCAAGTCCCTCCGGGATTCAAGCGGTCACAGAATTGCAGCTGCTGCCTGATGAGAGGAGATTGCAGGTTGCATTCACGGAAGAGAATTAACTGTAAGTTTGGAAATTCCCCTTGCTGGAATTCTCTGTGCATAGAGATAGCAGTAACCCTAATGGTTTGCAGATATCCCTCCCTGATAAACTGGAAGGGATTTCACCTTCTTTTTACCCTGAGGCAATGAGAAGAGTCACCAGAGGGGCTCGGGAAGGCTGGATTGTGAGGAGGGGTGGGGGGCAGTCAGGAGCGGGGCTGAGACCTGGAGCTGCCCAGGCGGGAGCCCAAGAGGCCCATGAGGGACAATGATCTGGAAGGACTCACTGGCAGTGGGGGCTGGGCTATGGGGTCAACACCAGGGAATGGAAGACCTGGGTCTTGGAGCGGAGTCATCACATTGGACAAACACACATGTGCACACACACACACACACACACACACATACACACATGCACACACGCTGGGCCTGGGTTCATCCAGGGAGGGAAGGGTATGCACGCTGCTGGCTGGGGGAGCATGAGGCCCTGCTGAATCCTCTGCCAAGAGTCACAAACCAAGGTTGAATTTCGACTGAGTTTTCTGGGAATTTGAGCCAAGCTGGGAAAGGGCCTTGGGTTATGTGGAGTGTCAGGTAGGAACCACGAGAAAACCGTTTAATTCAGGATTGATTGCTTGATCTCAGCTGTAAAATGGGGCTCAGTGTCAGGCACATGTCTTCCTGGGGGGCAGTCCTATTAGGTGATGCTCCTGCTTGTGGGACATTTGACCGTGTGAGCCCTGTGGACTTTGGAATGCAGAGAACACTGTAGTCCTCTGTAATGTTGGATTGTGAGGAAAACTCAACCTCCTTCTTGAGGCAACTGTGTCAGAAATTCAGAGATGGTGTAGAATTCCTTTCCAAGAACTTTTTATTTTTCTTTTTTGGGTCACACCCGGAGGTGCTCACTGGTTACTCCTGGTGGTGCTTGGGGAACCTTATGGGATGCCGGGATGGAACCTGGGTTGGCCTCTTGCAAGGCAAATCACTTCCCCTACTGTGCTGTCCTACAGCCCCTCTCAGTTATTTCTCCCCCTTTTTTATTGACACAAAGTAAAAGGTTTTTGTAATACTGCTGATAGAAAGTTTCATACTTCAACTCCTCTCCCACCACCAGTGTGTTCCCACCCACAAAGACCCTCATGTCCCACCCACCCCAATCCCCATGCCTACTCCATCAACTGGCACTGATTGTATTGGCCGTTAAAGCACATACATGGCAATATTATTGATGAATTCATTTTCTTTCCCTATTCTTGATTATGGTAGATCTGGCCGAATTCTGTTCTTGAATTTACTTTCTGAGTTTCTAGAACGTGATTGGTTCCACTAGTTTGATGTACCGTGCAGCTGCAAGTGGCTGCGAGACTTGGGGAGAGCTGGATTGCAGTTCTCCCCCGTGTGTCTGAGTCTCTGCATGATAGCTGATAGCCCTGAGGCAGTTTGTGGGCTGGTCCACCAGGCTTTCTGGGCGGGACAGAGGGGGGAAGGGGGATCCAAGTTCCATCTCCACAAATGTCCGGTGGTTTTCTCCTCGAGCACTGCCTACCTGGGTTTGAACTTGGCTGCTGTTTGTGTGGAGCTCTGGTGAGCCAGGTTTGAGATCAACTTCTCTCTTGGTTGGGGCTCTGATGAGCTGTGGAGTCCAGACACCTCTTAGTTCTTTTTGAGAGAACTCTTTTCCCCTACCTGCTCAGTGTTCAATCAGGATGATGACGCTATCTGGAAGGAACCTCAACTTCCTTATTAGATGCTTATTGATGTTTCTTTAAACCATTGGGAACTCGTATGTATTATAAATGTTTTACAAATGTGCTGTGCCAATTTCTTGAATCATTTATTTTTTCAGTCTGTCTTGTAGCCATCATGGTCACAGAACGGTACAGGAAACTGCAGAATGGAGAGAGAGATTCTAGATTCAGTTCTGTGACTAGGACCAAAAATGTAATTAGTTCGGTAGGGATGAGCTGTTATATTTATATTGTCAAATACAACTATTCTTATCAATAAAGGTATAATCCTTATTACGTAGTATTCTCTTCTTAGCTCTTGCTTACTGTTTCATTATATTCACTCTAAAGGTGATCTTTCTTGCTCTCGACTGCTTAAATGAAGGACTGTTAAATCCATAACTGTTCTTTTGTGCTGTCAGCTGAGTGATGGTTGGCAGGTATGTCTGCATGTGTGGGAACTAAAACATCTTCAATCAAGGATGTGATTCTTAGCTCCATGGCACAGACAATTTGAAAGTACTTGGCTATTTGCAAGGTAAAGCAAAATTTCTTAGACCTTCCAATAATCTACTTGATCACTTGATCACTTGACATCCCCTTATTCATCGATTTGCTTGAGTGGACACCAGTAACATTACCATTTGACCCTATCACGTGCCAGTGTAGCCAATGGCATCTGCTTGCTTCAGGAATATGAAGAGCTTCAAACAGTTCGTTCAGGGTCTACTGAAAGACAGATTTGCTGTTCTTATAAACAGTGGCAGCTTAAATTCTTCCTTTGATCTACGTCTTGGATCTAAGTGTTAAGAACAGAGTGGTCTAGTGCAACTCATTCAGTTAATGAATTATTTGCCGCCCAAAGACAGCGTTACTAATGAAATACCATCGGCCCCACCTTCAATGGCCCCCACTCATGACTAAAATAAAATCCAACAATAGCAAATGTTGACAATGATATGAAATTACTGATGCTGTCGTACATTTCTGGTGGCAAGATAGAGCCTCCCCCTTGGGAAACAAGGAAGATTCTTGTGAATTGAGTCCACACCCACGGCAGTTTTAGCAGCTCTCTGCCATTTTCCCCACCAAACTAAAAATCTTGTCAATAGAAAAATCTGTATTCAAATGATCCTATTTCATAATAGCTTCAACTGAAAACAACTAAAATGTTTATGACCCCGTATATGATTCCAGAGCCTGGCAAGCTACCCGTGTCGTATTTGACATGCCAAATACCAGTAACAATTATTGCCCTCATTCCATGACTTGATGGAATGGTTTGAGGCTCTTTATGTTCCTGGAGCGGGCAGATGCCCTTGGGCTATCTCACATGTGACAGGATGTATGGAGATGTTACTGGTGCCCGCTCAAGCAAATCGATGATCAACGGGAAGACAGTGATACAGTGATATGATTCCAGCATACCTGCACCATCGCACCCTCTTCATGAATGAATGCGATCACTGCTTTCTACAACAATGTGAATGAATCTCAGCAAATGTGCTGAGCAAAGAAGCCAGGTACAGAAGAATAGAGACCTGATGAGTCCATTTATATAAAATACTAGATAAGACACTTCAAATCTAGAGATAAAAAGCTGAGTTGTGGTCATCAAGGCCAGACAGAGTGTTGGGGGTGGTGGTGCAGGGAGCCCGTCGGGTTTAGTTGGCTTCTATGCAACTTTGCCATCTACTTTGGCATGCTCCTACTGGGCTGTCAGTATTGTGGAATCTCAGAGTGGGGTGCAGCTGTCTCAGCCTGAGCCCCTCCCCAGGAGGCCCTAGAGTTTTCAGCTGCAGACCGGGGTACCTGTAGCTCTGATCAGCTCGGCTTGTTGTCTTTTCTGAGATTAGTTGTGAAGCTGTGTAGCTGGGCTGTTTATGTGGTGGCAACTGTAAGAGAGTTT
This sequence comes from Cryptotis parvus, assembly GCA_021461705.1. NCBI lineage: Eukaryota > Metazoa > Chordata > Mammalia > Eulipotyphla > Soricidae > Cryptotis > Cryptotis parvus. The sequence goes on along the minus strand of JAJIBD010039320.1, from coordinate 16,373 downwards.
ATTTTTTCAAAATTTAAATTTATTTAGAAAGCTGTGAGGAGAGAGAGGGAGAATGTGTTCAACAGACTTCTACACAAGCAAGCAAAGAAAGAGACAAGCAAGTGAGACACGTGCTTAAGTGAGAACATGGACTTGAAGACAAGCCACTTTCGGGGTGTTTTGAAGGACACTTTATGGGCATAACTCCTGTGCACCTGATAGCCCACCACCACCAATCTCACTGCCCACGGGCACCCGCCAAAGGGCACCCACCTCATCTTCCTTAGCTGTGCCACTCCCCTTTCTGGGCCGTACCCTGCCGCCACACTGGGCAGCTTCTTCCTGCTGCCTGCTGGGTTTAGGCTGGAGACAGGTGAACCTCACTTCCCAAACCTCACCTGCTCGCCTTCTTCCAAGAATAACACCCAGTGCTGAAGGTTCTAGCGCCAGCTGTTCTGTGTCCAGGAAGGTCAGGTTTGCACTCCGTTGACATTGGAAAGCAAACCCCATTCTGGCCGTGCTGCTGCAGGCCTGCACACCCCCTTCTAGGCATATTTATCTCTTTACATCTTGGCAGTGTTCACAGGCTGGCTTACAACGTGGCTCCGGTGGGATTGAATGTTTTCTGATCTATTTAGCTAGGCAAGGCTCCAGGCAAGAAAGCAGAGCCCCTCCTGCAGGAAAGTGCTTAGCTCAGTGCCGGCAAGGCTTCTCCGCAGAGGGCTGGCTACCTCCCACCCCCAGACCCGGCATTTGAACAGCCTTTGCTTTCTTGGTCACGCCAAAAGGGGTGCCCTTTGGCGGTCTCTGGAAGCTGACCTGGCAGGTGCTGACTTCCTGCACGAGGGCTGTGGGTGCCTGGGGTCATGGCCTTGAATTAGCTATACTTGTACCCAACCTCTTCCAAGGCCAGAGGAAGCACTGTCCAGGGAAGATCTGTCCTGGAAAGGCTTAGGGTGCTATGCCGTTGCCACCTCACCCAGAGCTATGCCTCCCAGCCTCCTGAGCCCCTAGTCACAGGAGTGTGGGACACTCAGCTGAACTTGAGCACAGCAACTCCTGGGGACAAGGTGCCCTGAGTGTGAGGGACAGCAGTGCCCGCTGGAATCTGCCAACTCTGCTCCTTACCCCGGGCTAGTGGCCTTGGCCTTGGTTTCCCCATGGCTCTGGGCCTCCTGGATATCATCCTCCATCTTGGAGTCAGGATGATTCTCTGCCAAGCAGTGGGAGAGCGGGGAGAAGCAGGCATGAGGTGCTCAGCGATGATTTGGGTGGCCCCAGTTGGAAACAGCTCCTCTAGAGCAGCCTCTAGGACATGTTTCCTGAAGATGGGAAAAGGGAAGGAGAAGAGTGAGTCGGGCTCTGTGTTATGCTTTCTAGGTAAGAGACACTTGAGGAAGGGAAGAAAGTTAGGCTAAGGTGTTTGGGAATTGCATGGTGGGGTGGCATGACGCCCTTTCCTGTTGCTGCTCCTTGTTATCATGAAAGGATCTCAAGATTCTGGAATGTTCTGAATTGTAGAAGAACTGGTTGGCTGAGAGCCCTCCTGATTTTTTCCCAAGCTGGGCCGAGTGAGCGATAGTGGTGGGCTGTAACTCACAGAAACTTGTGTGCAAGAGTCCCGGGTCCCACTTTCAGGGCTTCGTGACTTCTCTTTCCTCTCCCATATTTCCTTTACCTGGAAAATGCGCAACTCAACCCCATCCACAGGTCTGTGAGAGCCTGTCCAACCCTGGAGGACTTGTGGTTTTCACAAACACATCTTGAAATTGGGGTGAGAAGGAATTTCCCCCCCTGAGAACAGATGGGCGTGGCCAGGACCGGAAGCGCCTGACAGGTTATTGAATTTGGTCTCTGGGTAGATTTTATTACAAACACCTAAGCCCAGCAAAGGCTGTACCAGCAAATGTGATGTCTAATCATAATCACTCTTTTTAACTGCTCACCACGCCTAATACGCTGAGATGTTGTGTGTTCCTGGGGTCTGGAATCCCTCAGCTCCTGGCTGGGAAAATATTGTCAGTGATTAAGTGAAAATAAATCTCGCCCTGGGAATGAAGGAAAGAAGCAGGCTTGAGAATTACGGCCACACCAGCACCTGGGTTTGGGGACAGGATTTAGATCATGTCTTAAGCCTTTCAAAGGGGCTTGAAATGAAGCCGAGAACTAGCTGGCCCCGTGGAAACCCCACCGATGACTTTCTTTGCCTGTAGGATGCTTCTGCCCCGCTCCCCCCAACCCCAGGGGCTCTTCCTCCTTCCACCCTTTGGGAGGGGAGTGCTGGAAAGGGGGTCTGTTTGGAGAGGTTGGGTTTCAGCCTTCCTCGGCTTCTAGGAAGGTTAATTGGGAAGCAAAACCTTGGGCCATTGGCAACAGACATTGTTGGCTACTGGGTTCGGTGACAAATAGCCTGAAAAGGCTTCACTCTCTTTTGTAAACAGAAAGGTAAGGAATTTGCACAAAAATGCACAGTGAAGATCTGCTTTTCATCAGGGTCTAACCGCATAGTAAACAACAGAAATAACTTGTTTTAATAAAGCACGGTGTTGAAACATTTATCAGCAAGTCCTTTCCACTAGCCTCAGAAGGTATATTTGGATAAGCGAAGCACTTGCCCCAAAGAACACAAATCTGAAATTTAGTTCGAATGCTAACGCCATGTTGAGGTCTAGGAAGTTAAGAGAAAAGTTTGTTTGACTATTGTGTATTCTTGAACTTAATCTCTTATTAGGCTGGGCTATGAAGCAAAAAGGTTACTTACTTAGTGGGGAGGGGGATAAGCCTGGTAGGGGATCAGGGGTGTCTGCGGAGGTTTTGATCCTGGATGGTTTAGGGAATTCTGTGAAATGCTTCACTGCTTTCTTTTCCTTCAGAGAGATGTGAGAACTCCTCCCCAATGAAAAAAATGTGTTGTTCTCACCCCCCTCTACCTGCCCCTACACTTTATTTATACACTGTATTTATACACTGTATTTATACACTTATATACATCAGGAAGATCCTGATGATTAGTTACAGGCACTCAATATCCCAACCCCAATCCCACTACCACTGTCGCCTTCCATCACTTCCATCAATGTCTTCAATTTTCTTTTTCTCTTTTTTGGGGGGGTCATTCCTGGCATTGCTCAGGGGTTACTCCTGGTTCTGCACTCAGGAATTACTCCTGGCAGTGCTCAGGGGACCGTATGGGATGCCGGGGATCGAACCAGGTCCGGCCGCATGCAAGGCAAACGCCCTACTCACTGGACTATGGCTCTGGCCCCTCACTGTCTTCAATTTTCACAATGGCCCTTAAGCCCGTCCCTAGCAGGACCACAATAATCTATTTTATAATATTCATTACCAATAAACAGATAGCAAAATGCAAAACATATTTCCTTAGGAGAAAACTAGAGTCAATTGTTGTATCTCACCGTGGAGACATTAAAACCCAGTGTGAGGATTACCGAGATGTTACAAATGGAGCTTCTGTAAAATGTGTAGTTCTGGTGGGAAACTGAGGGCAGATTTGCACTGACATGTGAGCAAGTGTAGGGGAAGAAGCAAGTCCAGCTTGTCTAATCACAGGGCATTTGGTGACATCTCAAATCTCATGTTGTCTCTTCCATGGTGGGAGCAGACTGGCTCCAGAAGGCTGTGCCGTGCTGTCCATTGGGCTGTAACTAGATGGTGACATGCATTTGCTTCCCGAGAGTGTGACAGAGCCACAGGAGACACCCAGGCACTGCAACGTGGCTCAGATGGTCACACCACTGATGGCTGTTTATTAATTGGTTAATTAATTAATTTTACACTCCACAACTTTAGTATTTTATTTTAATTTTTTTGAATGCTGTTTATTTAATTAATACCCACACAGGGTTAGAGGAATCACGTAGGACTAAGATTTGACTTGCTCAGCCTTGTCTATGCTGGGATGGATGGAACTTACTTACCCCAAGTCCCCCAAAATTTGAAGACTCTTGTTGGGGCCCATGGGTTCCCTGGTCACATTTGGGGCCAATGACTGTCCCTTCTGGCCCTTGAACAAAGAATTATTAGCACAGTCTAGAAAATCAAGACTGTATTTTTTCTACACACACACACACACACACACACACACACACACACACACACACAACACACCTTACTCCAACTGAACTCCACACAGACAGGCACACACTCTACTTCAAAAATGGCTAGAGATGACTCCTACGCAGAGGGTGGGGCGCTATGGGTGTCAGGGACCAATCTGGGGTTGGCCATGTGCAAGACAAGTGCTTTAAGCCTTGTGCTGTGTCTCTGGCCTCTGGAGTACTTTTTGTATCAGTTGATTATTCATCTGTTTGCTTCTAAATAGTAAAGTGATTTACATGAACATTTTTAGCTCCTCTCTACTACAATAAGTTGATTATGTCTTCTTGGGAAGTTCTTTGACAGGAGACACCCTTTTCCAGAAACCTTTGGCTTGCTTCCTTCCCCACCCATCTGTGGAGCTTTTCCTTTCTGGAAGTTGTTTCTCTGCAGGACTTGAGGCTTGTTGCTCATGGAGACCTGGCACGTGTCGCCTCGGTGCTGGTGTGAGAAAGCCCCACCCACTGTCCGCCCAGCTGCCTTCCTTTCCTTCTATTTAATAAAAATATGACTCTACTTTGCTCTCAGATCTAGTTTCCCTCCACAACTCCACAGATTCTGGTTCCTACTGTTTTCCTTCATCAGTGAAACTGTAGCTCATCTCATCTTTTTTGTGACTCTGACTTTTGTCTCAGTTGGGTGTCCTTATAGCCCCCACTGCATGGTGGCCCCTCATGCAGCCTTGAGCTGTGAGCTCACACACTTCCAGCAGCGCCTTCACTGCAGCCTATAGTCAGGGGCCACCTGTGTGACCTTCTCCTCCTAGGTGGTTCCCCAGGTCCTCCCACCTTGGTAATAAGTCTTCTTACACCTGGATGATACCGCCTTTACTAATAGGATGTGGATAATAAGAGACTCACACATCCACCAGGGAGACTTGGGAACAGAGAGGGAAATGTAAAATCACACACTCAAGAGCATCCCAAAGACCACAGATGTATCTGTCATCAGACACAGATATGTCTGTCAGAGACTATCAATAAGTCTTTCACAGACCACAGATTTGTCTGTCAGAAACCATGGATATGTCTGTCAGAGACTACGGGTATGTCTATCACAGACCACAGATTTGTCTGTCAGAGACAATGGATATGTCTGTCAGACACTACGGATATGTAGCAGACCAAGTATTTGTCTGCCAGACACAATAGATATGTCTGTCACAGATCACAGATTTATCTATCAGAAACTATGGATATATCTGTCAGAGGTCATGGATATATCTACATAGACTATAGAGATGTCTTCCAGAGACCACTGATATATCTATCACAGATCATGGATATATCTGTCATGAACTCAGCCAAGATCATCAAAACTGGTCCCAAGGTGGGTTTGGAGACATTATTCATCCCACTCAGCATTTTAGATAGTCATCGAGACCACCAAGAGCTTATTATTTTGTTGTGTCTGCTGTTGACTTTGAAGGGGAGGCACCTGGTGTGTGGGAGAGAATTAGGATGCAGAAGATTGGAAACTGAAATTCTAGGGCTGAAGAGACAGTGTAGAGGCTAAGGTTCCACCAGCCGACCCTGGTTCAGTTCCCAGCATCACAAGGTCCCCGAACACTGCCAGGAGCAGCCACTGGTGTTGCCAGGTGTGGCCCCCCAAACCAAATAAAGAAGAAAGCTCTGGAGTTCAAGAGCTGGATACCCCATTTGTTCCTTCATTGTTTCTGAACCCTTAGAAACTCAGTTACTGGGTTCTCTGAGTTGATTAGAAAGACAGGAGGCGCTGTCCTCCCCCACCTCTGCATAGCATAAAACTTTCTCTGGATGACCTGTAGGTCCAGCAGCATTTGAGATGCTTGAGCTATAATGTCATCTACCAACCAAGGGAGTAATAACAGAGCTGTGGCATGTTGTGTATCAGACACATAGTAAGTGCTCAAGAAATGTTTGGTCGTTGCCATGGTAATGGAGGAGAGAAAGCTCTTGGCACAGCTCTTGCTGGGACTAACATCGGGCATGGTGTGAGGAGTTGGCTCCCCGGGAGGAGCAGGGCAGACTGATCCCTAGCAATCTTGGGGAGAATCCCCACTCTCCCTCCCCCATGGATCCTAGCACTCTCTTCCAGAAGAGGGTCGACTCAGCCCCAGTCCCACCTCGCCCTGTGTTTCTCTCCACAGTACTAAAATGCTGCAGTATAGTAAGACAGTTTGAAATACCCCCTAGAGGTGCAGTGGGTTCAGTAAAAACATTTACGTTAATGAATTCAACAGCCTGGCTGTCATATATGGGTAGAGACTGGGGCTCTGACTGGGTCCTGAGGTGTCCACTTGGGCTCTCTGCTTAAACTGGCGGTCACTCGTAAATGCTCGGTTTTGCAAAGGCAGAGACAGCACAGATGGTGTTATTCCTGTTCTCATGACAACGGACACGCTGCACGGAACATCTCCATCACGCATGGTGGCGAGCCGTCTGGTTTCAGAGTCCTCGGTAAGAAAACTCTGGGAATGGAGTGTAGGTAAACTTTAATCAGCCTCGTCATTGCTCTTCTCCTTGTAGGAATGATTTCACTGAATTTTGCAGCTGTTTCGACACAAGGCCCGGGGGTCTCATTAGGGCTTTTACGGCCACTTGAAAGGGAGCCGTTTAAGGGTCGTCACTGTGCTGCGTGGCAGATGCCACTGTTTCTGCTCTGGGTGCCGCCAGGACGTGGTGGTTACGTCACACCAAGACTGAGGAAGGTCATGGGTAGTGTTTCCAACTGGCTCTGCCGAGTGTAAAAACCGAATGTCCTTTACACTGGTTTTTCTGTATCAGCAGTGTGTGTGTGTACGTTAAGAGTTTCTGTCAAAACAGGGATTAAAGATAAATGGAGCTAATTAAAAGAACATTTGTGTCGAGCTCCTGGTAATAGACCCCCTTTGTGAGGTCCCAGCTGTGGTTTTCTTTACCAAGCATGGCACTTTGGGAAGCGTGGGGAAGACGTGGGCTTTCCTGAGAGTGAAGACTAGGATGTTTGCAGGGTGAGCTCTAGGAACGCACCCCCTCCCAGGGGTGGGAAAAGGAGCTTTAGTTTGGGGCAGCGGGTCCACACATGCACACGCCCAACCCACTCTGACCTGTCATCCCTGTAACGTTCCCGTCCTCCCCACCCCCAGCTACTCTGCTGCATTGAGATGTGACATCCCTGAACTGCTCTGGGGACAGTTTGTGTTGGCTCTTGAGACCCGTTTTCTCAGCTGCTTACTGTCTGTCCACTGCACAATGGACCCGCTTGGCCAACAGCTCTAATCCAGTTCTCTGTGTCTTCTGGGAAAAGGAAAATACCATGAGGGGAGCCCAAGGGGAGACCTTCCTCTCCCTGTCGCTCCTCAGAGCCACTTGGAGCACAAACAAATGTGCTTCCGTAGAGCTGGAGACAGAATCTTCTGTTTCCAAAATAAGCTCTACCAATAAAGACGGGCCAGGTGACAGTGTAGCAGTCGTGTAGTGGCCTACGGCGTTCGCTGCCTTACTGCACTTTCTCCACCACCACGGTCGGTGCCTGGGAACATGCACCGACCATGGTGGTGCAGCCCCTGGCAGAGGTGAGCCCACCATGCATGGGGGTGTCTGGACCCAGCTTTCACCCCCACAGGTCCTTAGTGGGTGACATTTCGCTGCACATGTAGTTCAATAGTTTCTCCAATGCCCTGTTGTCTTCTGATCAGAGGTTTTATTGTCCTTTGTAATCATTTTTCATGGGAAATCCTGTACCTTTTGATCTGTCCTAACTTTGGGATGGTTGATTTATGAGTCAGCTGAACTAGACCACAGGGTGCCACAGGGTCCAACATTCTTTTCGACATTGTGGAAGGAGATGAGTATTGGAGCGGGAGGCAAAGGCCAGCAGATGGCTACTGCTCATGTGGGTGGGCCTGGTCCAGTCAGTTGAAGGCTCAATCAACCACAATGGTTGACTTCTCCCCAAACCTCTTTGACTTCAAACTGGAACTTAAAATTCTATACTTCCCGGTTCTCACACCTGCCGTCCTTCGTTCTAGAGCCGTGGCAATCACTTCCTTACTGCTCCTACCTCTGCCTCTTGCTGAGAGGGCAGCCGTCAGCCCTCCTGGATCGCAAGACACCAAGTCACCTGCAGGCTGGGGTACTTGTTTGCCCCCTAATTGCACGAGCTGATTTCTGATAGCCAGTAAGTGGTGAGGCCGGGAGGAAGAACCATTTGTTTCATAAAACCCAGTTTCTTGTGTGTCACAGGTGTGTGGTATGTTCGAAAGTTCCATCTGCCAACGAGAGATTCAAGCATCAGCGATGGGCTGTGGTGGATTTTCTAAATAACACAGTAAAGGTGGTGGCACCTTTGGATATTTGCAACCATTTCAAGGCGGGGACTTTAAGGAGGAGCTGAGCGTCACCAGCACAACTCACATTTCTAACCTCTTCGATCTGAAGTGCTGGTCTGTGGGTTGGAGATGTGGCCACCCTCCCTCCCCCACCCATGCCGCAGGGAGCTAGGAAGGGGCACTCTACAGTGAAAAAGCCCAGGTGTTAAGAATCACCGCTTCTGGGTAGAGCCTGGGTTTGGGGGTTGAGCAGAGGCTGGTCTCTGCACTTCCTAGTCAGTGGCACCGGCTGACCACCAGAGGGCTCCCTGTTTGGTCTTGAACAGCAGGCAGGAGACCAGCTGGGATGAGGGAATTTTGGTATTGAAGAAAATATATTAAAAAAAAAATTTCAACTTATGTGCCCAAACTTAAAGAAAAAACCACAAACGTCTCCATTTCTATACCACCAATGTAAAAGTAGGGCACAGGTGGCTTCTCGATTTCTAAGCTACTTTTTCCCATTTTTTTCATATTTCATATTTTTCATATTTTCTTCAATAAATGCTGTATTTAGAGGTGACTACAAGAGCATGCCACCCGCATAGCAAGCCTGGAAAGCTACCCGTGTCATATTTGATATGCCAAATACCAGTAACAATTATATACTTAATTCCGTGACCTGATGGAATGGTTTGAGGCTCTTTATGTTCCTGGAGCAAGCAGCTGCCCTTGGGCTCTACTTGTATGAGACAGGACATATGGAGATGTTACTGGTGCCCGCTTGAGCAAATCGATGATGAACGGGAAGATAGTGATAGTGATTTTTTTCAGCAGTTTATTTTTTTATTCTTTTTTTAAAAAGTGTATTGCATTAAATTTTATTTTATACTTGGATCTCATTATGGTAATAACTATGTCTTACCTGTTATTGATAAAAATTTTAAAGCAATTCTGTATTTATATGTTTTGGAATTTACATGAAATAGGTAAGGCCTGTCTATGTAAATTTTCCACCTATGCTGTGGTTTGCAGAGTTGTTCACGATGATTTGTTACAGACACTCATATTCCAACACCATGACACTTTTCCTCCACCACTGTCCCCAATTTTCCCAAGCACCCCTTAAGCTTGCCCCCATAACAGGCCCTCAATAATTTATATTGATTGCTATCAATAATTTTGAAAACAGAATGATCAAAAAAATGTTTCTGTAAGAGAAAATTAGTGTAAATTGTTGCATCTCACCATGGAGACATTCCTTGTATGGGAGATTATTAAGATGTTATTACAGGTTAAGCCTTTTATGTAACTGATAAGCCAGTAGTAGCACACCAGATTAGAAGGGATGAAATGTAGAAGGCAACCAATCTTGATTAACAAAGCATGAATACAGAAGACTTAACCTGTAACAACAGCTAGAGTACTTTCATTTCCTTGATGTAAATTAGAAGAAAATAAAATAAAAAAAGAGGGAAGAAGAAATCAAAACATCTTGCAGGTTACTATTATTCTGTGTCATTGAAGTTGGAGCTCTGATTCCTCTTGCAGTCCTCCTGAATCAGAAATGACTGGGAGTGGGAGATGGTGCTTGGGTGAGGAGAGTGTGAATGTATATGTGCGTCCACACGTATGTGTTTGTGTGTGTGTGTGTGTGTGTGTGTTGGAGGTGTTCCCACTGCTGGTAACTTCCATCCAAATAGACAAGGGTTTCCATGAAGCCTGGGGCTCTAGTTCCTAACCAGGCAGTAAATGTGAGTGACACTGAGTGACAGGAAAGATTTCAACTCATAAAGATTCTGCAGTGAGATTTATGTTTGTGACCGGAATGACTGATGTGGAATGTTCCAGAATGTCTAATATTCTGTGTCCAATATTATGTCTAATATTCCAAAATGTCCAATATAAATTCTAATATTCTGTCTAATAATCTATTCATACTTTGCACAGATACACACACATTACACCTGTGCTGCTTTTTTCCAATTGTCTGATGTACTCTAGACTGACCCTTAGTCATGAAGACACTTGCTAGAAATCATCATCCCATTCTCACATCACCAGTAATCCCCAAAGAAATTCCTCTCCCCAAGCTTCAAGTTCTTATACATGTTTTATTCACGAAATCGCACTTACGTATCAAGTTCACTTACTAATAGCAAATGGCCCAATGAGATGTAGATATTCAGAAAAGATTGGGGTGTCTTTAGGAAAAATTGGGGTGTCTTTAGGAAAGATTGGGGTGCCTTTAGGAAAGGTTGGGGTGTCTTTAGGAAAGATTGGGGTGTCTTTAGGAAAGGCTGGGGTGTCCTTAGGAAAGATTGTAGTGTCACCATGGTCTTGCTTTAGAGCATTTTGGTTACACCCCACCCCAACCCCAATAATTTCTCTTGTTTCTGTTTGCCTTCAGACTTTGCTCCTACCCGCAGCTGGAGAAAACCAGAGACATCCCTCCCATCCTGTGAATTTGCCTTCCCTGGATAGATTTCATTGGTTAGTTTCTCCTCCACCTCTGTAGGAAGTCTCATGTGTCAGTTCTTCATATCTTTTTCTTGCTGAGAGTATTCTGTGGGATGGATGCTTCACTTTTCCCCTTAATTTTTATTTTAGGGCCATAACCAACTTTGCTTAGGTCTTACCATCTGTGCTCAGGAATCACTCTTGGTGGGGCTCAGGGGACCGTCTGGAGTGCTGGGGACCAAATCTGGGTTGACTGCATGCAAGCAAGTGTGCATGCAAGCAATACCTGCTGTATTATCTCTCTGGCACCCTGTGTTTTTCTTTTTTTTTGAAGCATACCAACTGTTCCCTTTTATAGGCATCAAAGAAGCAGAGTTGTATGAATACCCAAGTGTGAGGACTTTTGTGTGCAGGTTTTTATTCTCTAGTAGATACTGAGCAGAAAAGCCATCAGGCCACATAGGTATTCTATATCTAACATAAGGACATAACCAAATCTCCCAAGCGTGAATGTATCCAACATCTCCCTGCCAGTATGTGTAGATTCCAGGGTCTCTGTGTCCCCACAGGGATGCCAGGATCTGCTTCTAACCATTCTGCTGTGTGTGGAAGGACATGTGAAGGGCACATGAAGGGCACGTTGTGGTTTTAATTCACATGTCCCTACAGTGTAATGATGTTGGGCGTTGTTGAGCCATTGATCGCTTCTGCCTATGTCTGTGGACAGATGAGATGACTATCCAGTGACGACAGCCTTCTAATTGTGCTGCTAGTCTGTTTTTAATTTTTTTAAAAATGTTTTTATTGAGGCACCTTGATTTACATAGTTATTCATAGTTGAGTCTTTGAGAGGGGGTTAAGTGGTGAGAATTTTTCATTCTGGGGATCTTCTTTTTGAAGTTTTTTCTTTGGCCTTGGGGCCATAGTCTGAGGTACTCAATGCTTGCACCTGGCTGTATTCTGGCTCACTCTGGGCAGGGTTCAGGGATCTTTTGCAGTTCTGGGAATCAAACCCAGGCCGGCTGCACCCAAGGCCTTGCTGGCTGTCCCATCTCTCCGGCTCCCACGCAGTGAGTCCTGCAACTGTCTACAGGACTGTTCTCCAGCTGTTGGTGCTTCCAAGACCGGCTTAGTGGCCGGAGCATGTTTGGTCTCACCACCAAGTGTCCACAGGCTGTGGCAGCCCTGGGCAGCAGTGTGCTAGTCCTTCTTCAGATGGTCCTGAAATCGTTTGCTTGAAAACTCGGGGGAATGACAATAATCTCTCTCAATGTCAACGGTCTGAATGCACCAGTTAAGAGACACAGAGTGGCAAAATGGATCAAAAAATTGAACCTGACATTCTGCTGCCTTCAAGAAACACACCTGAACAATCAGGGGTAAAGACAGGCTCAAAGTAAAAGACTGGAAACAATCCTCCACTCAAACAATCCCTCCAAAAAGGCCGGTGTGGCCATACTAGTATCGGATAATATAGACTTCCAGGTTGAAAAAGGTTGGAAGGGACAACAAAGGCCATTCTTATTAATTAAGGGGTATGTATACCAGAAAGAAATTACACTACTAAACATATATGCACCCAATGAGGGGCCAGAAAAATACTTAAAACAACTGCTAAGAGACCTCAAAGAAGACATTAACAGTAGCACAATAATAGTTGGAGACTTCAACACTGCTCTATCAACTATGGACAGATCAACAAGACTGAAACTCACCAAGGAAATATTGGCCCTGAAGGAAGAAATGGAAGAAAGAGAGCTAGTGGATATATACAGGGCTTTTCATGCCAAAAAAGCTGAATACACATTTTCTCCAGTGCACATGGAACATTCTCTAAGACAGACCACATGCTGAGCCACAAAGCATACCTCAATAAAATTAAAAAGATAGAAATTGTGTCAGCTATCTTTTCAGACCATGATGCACTGAAAATGGAAGTTAACCGTACACAGAAACAGGGAGCCAAACCAAACACCTGGAAACTGAACAGCTCACTACTGAACAACCAATGGGTCAAGAAGAAATCAAACAGGAAATCCAAAGATTCCTGGAAACAAATGAAAATGAAGACACCAACTATAAGAACTTGTGGGATATGGCAAAAAGCCGTGTTAAGAGGAAAGTTTATAGCTCTGCAAGCATTCATCAGGAAAGAAGAAAGGGCCCACATAAATAACCTGACTACATAGCTGAAGACATTAGAAAAAGACCAACAAAAAGGAGCCCAACCCAGGCAAAAAAAAAGGAAATAATAAAACTTAGAGAGGAAATCAATGAGTTGGAAACTAAAAAAAAAAATCCGAAAGATTAATGAAACCAAGAGCTGGTTCTTTGAAAAAATAAACAAGATTGACAAACCACTGGCAAGACTTGTAAGGACAGGGAAAGAGAGAACCCCCAAAAAAAAAAAAAAAAAAAACAAAATCAGAAATAAAAATGGTGACATCAGAACAGAAACCACAGAAATCCAAAAGATCATCAGAGATTACTTTGAGAGCCTGTATGCCGTGAAACATGAGAATCTAGAAGAAATGGATAAATTCCTGAAGTCCTATAACCTCCCACGGCTGAAACAAGAAGACCTGCAATACCTGAATAAGCCTATCACCATCAAGGAAATTGAAACAGTAATTAAAAGCCTGCCCAAACACAAAAGCCCAGGTCCAGATGGATTCACTAGTGAACTCTACCAAGCCTTTAAGGAGGACCTACTGCCAGTCCTTTTCAAGCTCTTCCAGGAAATAGAAGAAACAGAAACACTCCCAATCAGCTTCTACGAGGCACATATCACCCTGATACCCAAAGCAGGAAGAGACAACACAAAGAAAGAAAACTACAGACCAATCTCCCTGATGAACACGGATGCTAAGATCTTCAACAAAATACTAGCAAACAGAATCCAAAGACTCATCAAGAAGATTATACATCATGACCAAGTAGGATTCATCCCGGGAATGCAAGGATGGTTCAACATTCGCAAGTCAATCAACATAATACAGCATATCAATAAGAGAAAAAATAAAAACCATATGATCCTATCAATAGATGCAGAGAAAGCATTTGACAAGATCCAGCACCCGTTCATGATTAAAACCCTCCAGAAAATGGGAATTGAAGGAACTTTCCTCAAGATAGTTACAGCCATCTACCAAAAGCCCACAGCGAACATCATTCTCAATGGGGAAAAATTGAAAGCCTTCCCCTGAGATCAGGGACAAGACAAGGTTGCCCACTCTCACCTCTTTTATTCAATATAGTACTGGAAGTACTTGCCATAGCAATCAGAGAAGAAAAGGACATCAAGGGCATCCAGATAGGCAAGGAAGAAGTCAAGCTATCATTATTCGCAGATGACATGATATTATACCTAGAGAACCCTAAACTCTCTACAAAAAAACTCCTAGAAACAATAGACACATAGAGTAGAGTGGCAGGATACAAAATCAACACCCAAAAGTCGGTGGCTTTCCCTATATACAAATAACGAAAGAGAAGAAAGGGATATTAAGGAAACGATTCCATTCACAATTGTGCCACAGAAAATCAAATACCTAGGAATCAACTTAACCAAGTGTGTAAAGGACCTGTACAAAGAAAACTACAAGACACTGCTCCAAGAGATAAAAGAGGACACAAGGAAATGGAAACATATTCCCTGCTCATGGATGGGGAGAATCAACATTGTCAAAATGGTAATACTCCCTAGAGCTCTGTACAGATTCAATGCAGTCCCTATAAGGATACCCATGACATTCTTCAAAGAAATTGACCAAACACTCCTGAAATTTGTATGGAACAATAAACCCCCATGGATAGCTAAAGCAATCCTCGGGAAAAAGAAGATGGGAGGCATCACCTTTCCCAACTTCAAACTGTACTACAAGGCAGTAGTAATTAAAACAGCGTGGTATTGGAATAAAAAACAGACCTGTGGACCTATGGAATAGAATTGAGTATCCTGACACCCAACCTCAAACACATGATCATTTAATCTTTGATAAAGGTGCGAAGAGTCCAAAATGGAGTAAGGGAAAGCCTCTTCAACAAGTGGTGTTGGGAAAACTGGGCAGCGACATGTAAAAAAATGAATTTGGACCTCTGTCTAACACCATGCACAAAAATCAGATCAAAATGGATTAAAGATCCCAATATCAGACTTGAATCCATAAAGTACATTGAAGAAAATATAGGAAAAAACCCTCCACGACATTGAAGCTAAAGGCATCTTCAAAGGTGAAACATCACTAACAAAGCAACTAGAAGAAAAGATAAACATATGGGACTACATGAAACTAAAAGCTTCTGCACCTCAAAAGAAACAGTGACTAAGATACAAAGGCAGTCCACAGAATGGGAAAGAATATTCACCCAATACCCATCTGATAAGGGGTTAATATCCAGGATATATCAGGCACTGGTAAAACTTTACAAGAAGAAAACAAACAACCCCATCAAAAAATGGGGGAGAAGAAATGAACAGAAACTTCAACAAGGAAGAAATTCGAATGGCCAAAAAACATATGAAAAAATGCTCATCATCACTAATCATCAGAGAGATGCAAATCAAAACAACAATGAGATATCAATTTACACCACAGAGACTGGCACATATCCAAAAGAGCAACAACAACAAGTGCTGGTGTGGATGTGGGGAAACAGGGGACACTCATCCATTGTTGGTGGGAATGCCGGCTGGTACAGCCTTTCTGGAAAACAATGTGGACATTCCTCCAAAGACTAGAAATTGAACTCCCATTTTGACCCAGCCATACCACTCCTGGGAATCTACTCTGGGAGGCCAAAAATACGCAGCGGAAACACCATCCCTACTTTTATGTTCATAGCAGCATTATTCACAATAGCCAGAATCTGGAAACAACCAGAGTGCCCGAGAATCGATGACTGGATAAAGAAGCTTTTTGGTACATCTACACAATGGAATACTATGCAGCTGTTAGGAAAAATGAAGTTATGAAATTTGCCTATAAATGGATGGACATGGAGAAGATCATGTTGAGTGAAATTAGCCAGAAGGAGAGAGACAGATATAGAATGACTGCATTTATTTGCATGACATAAATATATATGTACATATTTTTATACCAATATCCAAGGTCAAGTGAAACATGTATCAGGAGGTTTTTGTCAAAGGTGGAAATTATCACAAATGTGTGGGAGTCAGAGGCTAGGTAAGACAGAAAATGGAACAGTGTGCTAACAATTGTCGAAAAGCACTAATACCAACCTAGAACTGAGCATTAAATACAGGCAAAAAGATACATATGACAACCCTTTAATGTACGTTCTGTAATCCATAGTCTGGAAGGGAAGGAAAAGAGAAAGAGATAGAGAGAAAGGGAAAGAAATAAAGAACCTGCCATGGAGGTGGGCTGGGGGAGGGGGAGGGAATCGGGGACATTGGTGGTGGGAGATGGGCACTGGTGGAGGGATGGGTGCTGGAACACTGTATGACCAATACCCAAATATGAACATATTTGTAATTGTATATCTCATGGTGGTATAATAAAATACTTATTTAAAAAAAGAA